>JABCPU010000799.1:0-26091 GCA_016800925.1 Suillus spraguei | reverse complement strand
CTTATTCACTGACAGGTGCCAGCTAAGAGCTTGAAGGTATCATGTTTGAAAGTGCGCTAATTATGGACAGTCTACATAGGGCGGGCGGCCTGGCAAGTCCAAGCGGGACTCATCCGGGTCCGAAATGCGGAAGCCGTTCGGCTGGAGTTTACTGCGCGCCCGGGCCGCGGCCAGGAAGCCTCAGTGCGTGCCTATCCAACGCTGCAGACCACGACTACAACAAAATCGTACTATTTCCCTCCTAGTATATATTTATGATGCATTGAAGAGCCGGCCACCTCATTCATGCACCCCACACCCGCTGTGACTCGGATGTATCAGTCCTTTCAAAAGTTCGTGACCTGCTTCGATTTCATGCATCCTGATTCCTGCGCCCCATAATGTCGACCGTGCCAAGAAACATCGATGAAACAAGATGAAGCAAAGTATGTACAATATCGCGATGCAAGACGGATTTAAATGATGAGAATCATCTTCGTCTTCTTAATAGTCAACATCTTGCTGAATGAGTGTGACGGCTTTTGCAGAGCGAGGCTTAATAGAGCACTTGAATGGTTTGGGGTGCTGGTAGTACGTCTATTAAAACCAGCATGGCAAACGTTATGGGGACATACCTGATCGTGCTGTTGTAGGGTCCATTTCAGGGGTGATCTCAACACCATTCTCGATAACCTTGGAGATATTAAACACTGCGAGTGACATCACGACAGATATCCAGACGGAGGCATCAGCGAGGTGGAGACCTGTCCATAAAAGTAAACAATGTCAAAATACTGTTTGTCACAGTTGAGTATCATTTAGGCATACCAGGGCAGATCCTGTGGAGCAGATGGTTACCATTGTACTCAAAAATCAACACCATGCTTACCGTCGACCAAAACCAAAGCAGATCGTGCGAGGTTCAGGTTCGGGATCATGTCCATTATTGTCCAAAAGCGTTCAGGATTGAATTGCGAGGGGTTAGCGTATGTCTGCGGGTCATTGAGCATGAACCTATCATTCAATTTGGTTGATATGTCGAATACGGAAATATAGAAGTGCTAACCAAAGGTTAGGTAAAACCAAGGAGCCTTTTGGGATATAGTACCCGTCATGTATATCGTCCTCAGTGACACGATGGGGGATAGCTGTCATCGAGTGATCGATATCGCTCGGCAATTCAAGAATGCGATAAATAAGATCCACATACCGGTAGGGGTGACAGCATGCCAGCGAAAGACTTCTTTCACAAGCGCCTCAGTATAAGGGAGGGAGTCGCGATCCGCGAAGGAGGGAAGACGGTCAGGACCAACAACAGCGTCTATTTCAGCCCTGGGCCTTCTTCTGCACATCAGGGAACAGTGCCGCGACAAGGAAAAACGAGTAGATTGCAGCAACTGTCTGGAGAAAGGAGTTAGTTTCAAAACATAGCATATGAAGGGAGAATCCAACTGTGTCGGCACCACCAGCGTATAGGGATACGGCAGACCATTTCACGACGTGATCCTCTTCAGCAGACAAAGTAGCACCTTCCAAAAGATTCGAGGTGAAAGACGTCCGGGCAATGCCAGCAGCCTGTGAAATGTTCAACTCATGATCGCAAACCTATAGATGTTTTTTACCATCTGATCCTGAACAAACTTGTAAGGCGTGGTAACCATCTCTTCGAGGGCTTGGCCCCATTCACGGGCCCAGCGCTTGAATCCACCACCAGGAAACCACTCGGGGACGTTGGCCACTGGAAGTAATCAGATCAATCACGAGCAAAAGCCAGAGTCTCATTGTCTTACAGAATGGCACGACGTCAGCTATGAAGGCGCCGGGAGCAGTGGACCGCGAGAATTGGTCCATAACGCGGTCTGCAATGTTGATAAGTGGATCGTTGTTCTCCTTCACCTGGTAACCATAAGAGATTGCCAGAATGATAGTACCTGCGGTGCTAGAAAAATTCAAGGTTCTATTCATGCAAGGGTAATTCATACAACATACTGTCGAACATGGGCTTGCAGTTGCTCGGGGTTTAAAAACACACGCTTCAGAAATCGGCGAGTCTCGATTTCTTCAATCGGGTGGTAGACCTGCAAGGCGGTACGACTACCTATTATTTGGTGTATGTTCTTGCGGTACTGACGGAAACGATCTCCATACGGGAGAAGACCCAAGGAGTGTTTCCAGCCAACAAGATCGCTAGCCATAGGCAGAGCAGGACGGTCAGAGTACACAGTACTTTTCTTGTCCAACATATCTACCGCACTCTTGACTGAATTTAGCACAATGAAGTGCTGGCCGAGGATCTCAATATGCGAAATAGCACCTAGCAGGCACAGAATTAGAATGTATTATTTTGGAGCAACAGGAAATACTCACCATACTCCTTGCCCCACTCCGCAAAGGTGAGCCAAGGCTTGATTTGAGGCATATCTCGGATGTTCCCAACAAAAGGCCACCCACGAGGGCCAGGGGGATATGGTGCAGGATTCTTGTTCAACACTTTCTTGATCAGATATACTCCGATAGCAGCAAGACATAGGTCCAGCCAAGCGACTTTGGGTGTCAACATGACCCAGTGGAAGAGAATGAGCAAGTAAAGGAGAACAGAAAGATTTTACGAGTACAGGTAGCCTGTGCGGGTCGCGGACGTGGGTCGGAACTTCAAGCTCCAAGATATTCTATTAATAATCCTGGTACCGCTGGCCTACCTGTGTCTTCGTAATATGATAACTTGTTTGGTGTTCAAGTACTTGGGACATATTTGACCTGAATACCTTTTAGAGGAAGTAAAAACTTAGTTATATCCGATGTATCTGTATGAAAACTCACGGCAATACCACGACCATCGGAAGACCCACTTGCTGGCCGCACCATTGTCGAATTCCATTTGCAATAAAAGCCGATCACAAATGACCGTAATCATTATCAATCGCCAAATAACTTTGTCCGGTGTCTTCTTCAACTTTTGATTGGGTGGAGATCTGCTCCGCATGGATGATAGATTACAGCTCGATTTGCCGATTTGCCGCGACGTATTTTGAAGTCCGATCAATGTTTGTTGGTATCATTTTGTGTCACAGGAAGTCACAAGTGCCGGAGCATAGTCCGGCACGGCTTCAAAGTCCGTGCATGCATAAGTAGACACGGGTTACACGATATACAATCTTGCTGTCAGTTCAGTTACGCGGACACCATTAACTTCCTTTTTCCACAAGACGTCGTTGAAGACGCTGATACCTGTCTTCATCGCTCATTCCTTTCCCTTCTCAATATCCACGTTGACGAATTCAATGACACAATTCTAGACAAATTATCAGGCGATTATCGTAAGTTGTTTCACAAATATGAAGCACACACTCTAACATAAAACAGATTCTTACTTTAGTTCGGACAATTTGAAGGAAGCCGAACACGCTCCATTGAACGCGCCAGAACACATACCCGACTACCTTGCAATGCTAACTCATCCTGGAGGGCCTCCCCATCACCTGGATCTGAAACAACTGCGTGTATGCCATCCAACGAAATTTCAGAAAAAGGATTGGTTAGAAATGCGCGCGCACGCATACTATGGCTCTACATCGTCGTTTTATCGAAGTCCAGCCCATCAATACATTCGAGAGCCACTGCATTCCCCGCATTAACTTTACGTTCCATCCAAATCGTTCATCGTGGACGGTAAATCGAAGATAGTATCCATTGCGACCTGTGTATGCAACCACATTTAACGGGTGTCAAGGGTTAACGCTGGCGCGCACCGTACTCGACCTTAGAACGGATCCTTTTACTCACGGTCAATTGTACACAGCTCTGTCGAGAGTGAGAACGCGAAGAGACATGCTGTGTTTATTTGCAGAGACAAATGAGACATAGGACAGTGCGAACATTCTTGTCGTTGGCCCAATGTATGCATTAAGAATTGGCGTGGCTGATCTATCGTACATGCATGGACGTATGGATTATATTTTGACCATACATTCTCAGAGAAGGTAAGGTAGACTTCATGCGAATCCATCAAATGTCATGTGATTGTGACTGCCTGTGACACTTCGAACTTATCCCAAGATAAGGTCGTGCCGAGTTGCCGAGAGACCAAACAAATGCCTTCAAAGGCATGCAAAGGCTTCGAGCAAAAGATGTTATTATGTGCAACTACTGACGAAGTTAGAATATACTGTGTGAAATGTAGTATTAGCATTAGTAGATTGTATATGTGCTGGAGTCGGCATTACTCAGACTGCTACTGCAAATTCGGACCTCACCTACTAACGGCACCCAGACACTTAACAACAAAAACTCAATTCCAAACTCAACTCTTTGATTTATGCATTTTTTACAATGCTTAATTATGCGAGGCAGTATTCTACATATTTTAGCGTTAACATATTGACTTGATGTTCCGTCTTCGAATAGAAATTGATTTTTTGGTGTTCTGTCACGTGACATTTGATGGATTCGCATGAAGTCTACCTTAAATTGGCTGCGAATACTAATGTGATATCGAGGTACACTGTCTTGGCAAGCACAGTATATCAATTATTCTCGCGGCCAGTTGTCAGTATGTGAGATGAAGAAAGGTACGGTGCACTATTTTGTGATGTCGGAATCCAGGGGGATACTCTTAGAGTGAGAACCTTTCAACTCTAAAGTCTGAGTCGAACACATTTACTCGTCCCTTCCTCTCTTCCCCTTCGAAGCCTCTCTCCACCGAGCCTTCCACTCCCTCGTCAGCGCACCTTTTTGAGTCTCCCACTGGGAGTGGATTTCAGAGGTAGTCTGGGTGCGGGAGAAGGGCTCCCCGTTTTTGTCTTTATCTTTGCCCCCGTGAGGGAAAAGGGAAAATATATCTTGAGGCGTACCCCTTATATTGGAGGAACGCGAATGGAGGGTCGGCGGGAGAGGGAAAAAGAAGGGGAAATTTGAGTCCAGCGTCGGGTACGATTGTGGCTGCTCATGGGGAACGGAGACTACGTGAGGAAGTAACGCGTGATGTGGTTGGGTAGGGTAGGAAATATCTGAGATCCCGAGCACATCTTCCTCCTCAAAATCCAGGTCGAGATGACCGAGTAATGAGAATCCAGCTGCAGCAGGTCGTAGTCAGTGAAGCTCAAGTCGACGGGAATAAAAACGGAAGTATCAGAAGAGGAAGCACAGAAACAAGTGTGGCAATAAAACGAGACGTATACAATGAAACAAAAACACACCTTCCTCCTCCCTCGGTGCAAACAGATCCTTCAGTTTTGTTTGCTTCTCACTCTGAGTGGACGGTTTTGACGTGGACGTAGGGCGAGATTGTGAGTTGGGCGGAGACACCGCTGTATCTGATCCCATTTCTATGTCCCTATATTTTGCCTGCGGAACTTCCTCAATCCCAACACCACCCCCATCCACGTCCATCCGTGTCCCGGTCTGAGGCTCCCTCGCTTTACCTTTACCCTCAAGACGTGCGTCTTCAATATCAGACAAGCTCTCCTGTCCACCCCATCCTTCGTCCCCGTCCCCAAAAAGGGAGCGAACAAATGCGAGAGAGGTAAGCTTTTCTTGCGTGAGGGAGGGATTGCCACAGCTTCAGTTACGGGCGAACGAGTGGTGGGAGAGGGTGACGGCTCTGGTGATGGGAGGGCAAAGGCAGTAGAATTGGGACCGGCGGTGATAAAGACTCGTGGTCATCATCATCAGCATCATCATCATCATGACTAGGTGCACTTTCAGTATCTTGTTCATTGTCACTGTTCTCGGCCGTCTCAGCGCGTCTTTTTCTCGGGATTACAGGCCCACTAGCGTGTTCTGCAAGATCCACCGCGCTCGCTACCTCAGCATCCAGCCAGATACCTTTCAGATGTGTTGAGTCCCAGCGCGTCGGATCGATCGTCCGGCGGCGTGCGCGTGTGGGAGGAAGTTTGACGCGTTTTTTGCGTTTCCCCGTTACAGGCTTCCCATCCTTGTCGTACTTCTTGTTCCCTGCATTGGTAAGTACCCGGGGCGGCTCCAAGGCTTTCTCTGGTCTCATCCGCATGATTCTCACCACACGTCCCATCTCAGTCACTCTCCATCCCCCCCGGGTACGTGCTGTCTCGGGCGTGACCAGTGACATATCAGGCGCATAGACACCTACCTTGGAATTGGCACGCCGTTTTTTGGGTGGTAGAGAGGGAATGGATGCGAGTCTATCGTTTTGGGGGTCAATGGGAAGTGAATGAGTGAATTGGGGTGAAAACGCACCGTTCACGAAAATCAGGCTTTGCATCTCCAATACGGAGCTTGGCACCTTTCCACACTGTTCCACTGAGTACGTTTACGCCTAGTCAATTTCAGCCATGAATTTGGCAAAAAGAAAGAAAACTTACACCTCGCCAAGTCCGTTCTGCGACCTTCAATCGTCGCGTAGCCAAAAGGCCTCGGTTGGCCTAGTGCATCGAGTTTCCCGAAGCCATCGAGCGAGATTACCCTGCCAAAGGCACCGAGTCGCTTCGCAAGGTCAGCCGGTGTGATGGCAGGTGTTGTGAGACCAGATATGTGCAGGCGTTTTGTTATGGTTTCGGTGGACATGATGATTGCATATTATAAAGCCACTATAGTCAGAATCCTTCCACCCTTACGTGATGATCAGCATTGTGGCCCACCATGCAGCGTGGGACAAATGCATTATGAGCAAGTCTACTGTACCTTCATAACTTCGTGACCTGCTTCGATTTCATGCATCCTGATTCCTGCGTCCCATAGGAGTCATCTTGAAACCTCAATGATCAGTGCATTTGATGCCAGCGGCATCATAATCAATAACTACCGCCTCATCCCTATTTTGCCCGCCCTGCTATCCATATGTACCATCGAGTTTCATTGTAATAGTATACCACGCAGTACATGCAATCAAATCAATAGCATATGTCATCCATACTACATCCACTCCCTCAGTGGGTCTACATCGCAAGTTGCCTCAGAGCTCTGGCAGTGGTCATCCGGTTTGAGAGCTGATCGCTGCCTGGGATATATATCATCTCTGGCAGAAATAGCCAACCTAGTCAGCTTTCGACCATAAGTTTGCCTGCTAATCACCTAACAGCGTGATTACGCGCCAAAAAATTCTCCTCTCCAGGTCTCAGACCACCGTGTATAATGTAGACCGTGCCAAGAAACATTGATAAAATTAAACCAAGATGAAACAAAGTATGTACAATATTGGGATGGATGCATGACATATTTAGATGATGAGAATCATCTTCGTACCTTTAATAGTGAACATCCTGCTGAATGAGCGCAGTGGCTTTTGCAGAACGAGGTTTGACAGAGCACTTGAAAGGTGTAGGATGGCTAGTGTACGTTTATTAAAACCAGCATCGCGAACGCTATAGAATGCACGACATACCTGATCGTGCCCGATGTAGGGTCAACTTCAGGGGTGATCTCAACACCATTCTCGACGACCTTAGAGATATTAAATACTGCGAGTGACATCGCGACAGATATCCAGACGGAGGCATCAGCGAGGTGGAGACCTGTCCATAAAAGCAAACAATGTCAAAATACTGTTTGTCACAGTAACACAGTTGAGTATTATTTAGGCATACCGGGGCAGATCCTGTGGAACAGATGGTTATCATTACACTTAAAATCAACACCATGCTTACCGTCTACCAAAACCAAAGCAGATCGTGCGAGGTTCAGGTTCGGGGTCATGTCCATTATTGTCCAAGAAGCGTTCAGGATTGAATTGCGAGGGGTTAGCGTATGTCTGCGGGTCATTGAGCATGAACCTATCATTCAATTTGGTTGATATGTCGAATACGGAAATGTAAAAGTGCTAACCAAATGTTAAGTAAAACCAAGGAGTCTTTTGGGATGTAGTACCCGTCATGGATATCGTCCTCAGAGACGCGATGGGGGATAGCTATCATCGAGTGATCAATACCGCTCGGCAATTTGAGAATGCGACAAACAAGATCCACACACCGGTAGGGCCGACAGCATGCCAGCGAAAGACTTCTTTCACAAGCGCCTCAGTATAAGGGAGGGAGTCGCGGTCCGCGAAGGAGGGAAGACGATCAGGACCAACAACAGCGTCTATTTCAGCCTGGGCCCTCTTCTGCACATCAGGGAACAGTGTCATGGCAAGGAAAAACGAGTAGACTGCAGCAACTGTCTAAAGATAAATGTTAGTTTCAAAAAATAGTATATGAAGGGAGGAGCTAACCGTATCGGCACCGCCAGCGTATAGGGATAAGGCAGACCATTTCAGGACGTGATCTTCTTCAGCAGACAAAGCAGGACCTTCCAAAATATTCGAGGTGAAAGACGTCCGGGCAATGCCAGCAGCCTGTGAAACGTTCAACTCATGATTGCAAACCTATAGATATTTTTTACCATCTGATCCCGAACAAACTTGTAAGGTGTGGTAACCATCTCTTCGAGGGTCTGGCGCCATTCACGGGCGGAGCGCTTGAATCCAGCACCAGGAAACCACTCGGGGACGTTGGCCACTGGAAACAATCAGACCAAACACAAGCAAAAACCAGAGTCTTATAGTCTTACAGAATGGCACGACGTCAACTATGAAGGCGCCGGGAGCAGTGGACCGAGAAAATTGGTCCATAGCACGGTCTGCAAGGTTGATAAGTGGATCGTTGTTCCCCTTCACCTCGTAACCATAAGCGATTCCCAGAATGATAGTACCAGCGGTGCTAGAAAAATTCAAGGTCATATCCATGGGAGGGTAATTCATACAACATACTGTCGAACATGAACTTGCAGTTGCTCGGGGTTCAAAAACACACGCTTCAGAAATCGGCGAGTCTCAATTTCTTCAACCGGGTGGTAGACCTGCAAGGCGGAACGATTACCCATGATTTTGTGTATGTTCTTGCGGTACTGGCGGAAGCGGTCTCCATACGGGAGAAGACCCAAGGAGTGTTTCCAGCCAACAAGTTCGCTAGCCATGGGCAGAACAGGACGGTCAGAGTACACGGTGCCTTTCTTGTCCAACATATCTACCGCACTCTTGACTGAATTTAGCACAATGATGTGCTGGCCAAGGACCTCAATATGCGAAATAGCACCTAAAAGGCATAAAATTGGAATACATTATGTTTGAATAATAGGAGATACTCACCATACTTCCTTCCCCACTCCGCAAAGGTGAGCCAAGGCTTGATTTGAGGCATATCTCGGATGTTCCCAACGAGAGGCCACCCACGGGGGCCAGGGGGATATGGTGCAGGATTGTTGTTCAACACCTGCTTGATCAGATATGCTCCGATAGAAGCAAGACATATGTCCAGCCAAGTAACATTGGGTGTCAACATGACCCGTAGAAGAGGATGAATGGTGAGGAGAGAACAGAGAGATTTTATGAGTACAGCGGGTCGCGGGTTATCTGTCGGAACTCCAAGATCCGTGTTCTAATCCTAGTACCGTTGGTATACCCGTGTCTTCGTGATATGGTAACTTGTGTGGCGTATATAAATGCCGGCCATACATTGTCGCCGACTCTCATATTTCACCTGAATACCGTTTAGAGTAAGTAATGAGACTAATAGTGAAATTTCCAATATATTTAATGGTATCTGTGTCAGTGTGAGAACTCACGGTAATACCATGACCGTCATCGGAAGACTGGCTGATTATTTCCAAGCCGGAGAAAATGAGTTGAGTAAGAAAATTATTTACTTCTAATCTTACCTTTCTTTCTCGGCCTCTCTACACGATCTTCATCATCCTCGCCTTCACCTGGTACAATATTATTCTGCCCTTCCACAGCTGTCTTCTGCTTTTCCTGTGTCATGACCTTCTGCACAACTGTCTCCCACATCACATCGTTAATCCCTTTCGCTTTCCCAAGTTGTTCTTTCAAGTTCTCTACCTCAGCCTCAAGCTCGACAACGCGTGCACTCGATGCCTCCGAGGTGCCAATCGCGTTCGGTTGTACGAAAAATGCATAGTCCCGTTGAAACTCGGCTTCGGGATAGTCATAAGCGCTTGGTATACCCCCAGGTGTCTTAGGGGGTGAGTTATCAATACAAGCAGAGTTCAACAGAAGAAAAAATATACCTCATCCTGCACGGGAAGCATCATCACCACCTCGTGCGCCTCCCTTGTCTTTGGATCTTTCATGCGGTGGAACGGCACGATAGGGCGCACAGGAATTATGTCTTTCGCATCGGCGGAACTTCCAAGGTTGAGGGATAGACTGACGTGTCCGACAAGGTCAGGCGGCTTAAGCATAGTCGTAAGATGGGATATTGACATGCCCTTGTGGGTCGAGATGGTGCGAAGGAGCTGGTGGGAGGCAATGTCGTAGATGTGGATGAACCCTGTGGCAGTGCCCACAAGAAGAAGCGAGCTGGTGAGGGAGATGGTGAGAACTGTTATTGGTTGGCTGTATTCGAGACGCGTCAGCTAGCCATACATATTAGGAAATGGACGACAAAGGCATACTCGACTGTTATGAGACGTTTTCGATTGTTGCTGTCCTCGTCTGCGACACGGATGACATCGCTGACACCCGCGCCTCCAACGGCTTCGATCGTCTGACCGGCGTGTTTTTCAGTTCGCTGGCGGAAAAGGTTGACTTGGTATATGGAGCCATCCGGCGAAGCAGCGAAGAATAAGCGTTCGGTGATATCCCAAACTGCTGATGATATGGGTTTGGGGAAGTAGAAGGTAGTTAACAATGATTGAGAAGATATATCCCAGAGCTTCATATCGAAGGTGAACCAAAGGTACCCGCAGCTAGAAAGACAGACTCACTTTTACACTATGATCGAGGGATGCGGTGAGTACGCGACAAATAGGGAATGCGCCAAGGCCGCAAACGATGTCTTTTACTGGTAGGGTGTGGTCTGATAACATACAATATGGGGTCGGAAGTTCATTTTGTGTGTCATTGTCGACGATTCTACATTGCCGTTAACAGGACAACAACGGCAAGAAATTTGCAACAGACCTTGCCACGGACCAGACATTAACACTAGAGTCATCACTACCTGAAATGAGGGCAGCACCGTCGTGGGTGAATTTGAGGACATTGACATGGCGATAGTGGGCGTCCCAAGAGTTGTACAAGATGCCTGACGCGACCTACTGTCAAAAATTGAGTCGGGGTCCACCTAATATATTATATTACCTGACGCGCCTCCCACAGATATATTCGACCTTGGGCTGTCCCTCCTGCACAGAAGCTTCCCGAATTATCCAACGCAATGCACGAAAGCCTTTCAGGGAGAACTATTTTAAGAGCAAGTTGGTCCTACAATATATTGAGAAAGGAGAAAGCTGCATCAGAAACATAGGCCCACCTTTTGAAAGTTGTAGACATTCAGGATTGATTTATCTTGTTGTGCCGCGAGGATGAACCCTCCCTGGCCATCGCGTGTTTCGACAAATGATGTGCAGTGTGGTGCAGAACTAGACTGCTTGAAGGATGCAAGTGACGTGCCAGTCTGGATATCATGGAGAACTATTGCGCCAGAGCCAGAGCCAGAGGCCAGGGGTGCAGTGGCACATAGGATAACTTCTTGCAGAATCATTTCAGTGATCAGGCTGCGCGTCATCGAAAGTTTTGATACCTGCCTGTCGTGGGAATTTAAATTTCCCCTATGACCGAGTATAGAAATCTGGTCCAGGAAGAGGTTACTCATGTGCATGAGACTCCGGAGGCAATAGAATGTCATAGACTCTGAGCCCGTTCTGCTGTTGAACGTCAACATACTCTACTTCTTGCTATAGGGCCTAGTCTGCCTATACAACTATTGTATTTATACCACTCTTGACCTTCTAGATACTCTTGGTCAAACATCAATATGGCCAGCAACCTTTACGAAACACTTGGCTTGAGCAGAGATGCCACTCCGGACCAGAGTATGTAGTCAAACACACAATCATAGGTCGAGTCTTGCAAATTCACAACCCTGACCACAGTTCGCAAGGCTTATAGGAAGAAAGCCTTAGAAACTCATCCTGACCGCTTACCTCAAGGCGCTTCTCCAGCACAGAAGTCCGCATCAGAGGAGATGTTCCGTAAGGTAACATGATCTTCAAGGTGCTCGTTCTTCGAAGCAGATTGCACTCATCACGTATCTTAGGTCAATAATGCTTACGAAATCCTCAGCGACCCAGACAACCGCAAGGTTCGTGTTGGTTGTATCATTTTGTATTTTACTCTAATTATCTTTTAGGCCTATGACCAGTACGGAGTGTGGCCTCCTCCAACTGCCCAGCAAAGTTACACTCAAGGCAACTGGCAAGGTCCTACTAGAGATCCCTTTCAAGATCTATTTTTTCAGGACCCCTTTGTCCGACATCCATTTTTCGGTCATAGTCGTCAAGCAGATCCATTCTTCCCTTCTTCACGTCATCCGCAGTTCCATGACTTCACAGACCCTTTTGTACTCTTCAATCGAATTTTTGGAGATCTCCATCAAGCCTTTTCGAGAGATCCCTTCGGTGGTCCATTCGGCCATCGGGATGATGGTTTCTTTGGCCCAGGGTTCATGTCTCCAATGTCCATGTCTCACATGACGAGTTCGCCGTTTGGATTCCTCACCGGTGGAAATGCAAATGTATTCAGCTCTTCTTCGCGTGGGGCACTCGCTGGTAGCTCGAATGGCTCTAGATGGGTTTCTGAGAGTTACACAACTTCTACTGTGAACGGTGTTACCCACACCAAAGCTGTTTGTAGAGATTCACAAGTAAGTGATGTTTATTTGTCTACAGCTATCTTGACAATCATTCGTTATTCATTAGGGCAACGAGCACGTTACCTATTCATTCCCGGATGGTACCAAGCGCCGCCTGATCAATGGGGTTGAGCAACCCTCAAACTCAAACTCTCCTCCATCTCATTATAATGACCGTGCCATCGCTGCACCGCCGCCAAGTCAGGACCCTCCGCCATATGAGGCTCATGTCCCACCGCCAGGTGCAGGGTCTACGCGCTCATCACGGTCTATTCACTCTAAGTCCCGGGACTACGCAAGGCAACCCCAAGGTCCTAATCCTACATACCCGACGCAGCCGCAGGCACCTTATGCCTCGCAATATGCAGATCCAAATTCGTCTGGTGCGTACCACGGTTTGCATGCGTTTAAGAACGCTGACTCATACGGTCGTGCATCTGCTACAGGATATCAGGAGAACAGAAGCCGCAGTGGCAGATGAGGCGCGAGGTGGCTCTGCGTGGAACTTTCGGAAGTGAATGAAACTATGGTCAAGATGATTTGTGCTCCATATTTGGTCGCTCACTTTGATTGCTAATGATTTCGTGATGTATTTTTTTGTTCGTTTTCATGCTGTCAGTGTTATGCCTTCGTCCATTGTACGTTGTATTCCACTTTGCTACCTCCCCATAACGGACTTGCCCGTTTCTTACTGGTGTAGGACTGTAAACAATAGAAGAGTTAAATTTGCTCATACACGTCAAAATTTCCAAATTTTGTTAATCGTTAATACACATTGCACCGTGATAAACCCAAAGTCAATACTTATACTTCAATCTCGCTGCTCACAATCCTTCAAAGAAGGACAAATCTTGTGCAGTCAGCCCGCCCGTCTGAACCGGCTTTGCAGATGGTCTCTCGGCTTGTGACGACGGTGACAACGATGCAAATGACAACAGCGGCTGGGACAACGGCGCAGGCGGCAAGGGTGGCGATGATTGAGGCACCATTGTAGACTGCACTTTCAGTGGCGGAGACCCAAAATTCGGCGCTGCGCCGCCATCGCTCAACAGATCCATATCCCAACCAGATAACGGAGGAGCAAATGGTGGTGGCAGTACAGGGTGCTTGGAATGCGCACTCTGTGGGGATGGCCACTGCCCGCGCTGCGTGGCAGCATGATCAAGCAGACTCTGCGTACGTATGTGCATGGATGTGCCAGACCGTGGGCTTGATATTACTGCTGCCGCTCTCCCAACCACCTTTGAGGGTTTTGCTGGGACGGGCGGTGGGGATGGCGTTCGGATCCGTGATGAAGATACAAATTCGTCAAAGTCATCCAAAGACATTGACTTCGATGACTTGCCGGAGTTCAATGCTTGTGTGGAGGATGGTGAATTGAGAGATGAGTCCATGGATTCTCGTGGTGTCGGGAAGGGATCTATGCAAGGGAGGGTTGAGAAAGCGGAGAATGAGTCGTCGTCGTCATCGTCCTGATACGTAGCTGCTGCCCAGCCAGCGTTTGGGGATGATGTGAAAGAAGTAGCCCCTGGCATGGGATGCACGCTGGGCCGTGGGGTTTGCGGCGGTGATACAGGGGGTGGTAGGAGTGGTGGTATCGAGAGCGCAGAAGGTGCCTTGGGTGGCGGCAGGAGTTGAAAGGGTGATTGTGTCCTTGAAGATGGCTGAGGTAGCGGAGGTATTGCAGTTGGTATTATTGTGTTGGTGTAAGCGGAAGAAGTTTCATTAGTTGGTGAAGACGATTTCGGAGGTACCGCTGGGCTATGCGGACGCGAGAACGACATCCCTGTCACTGGGGATAATGGTGGCGGCAGGAATAAAGCATGAGTCATAGGCTGTGGAGAACCACGTGCAGGCTCCAGCGTAATACCCAAGCCACTCAGACCGACAGGAGGTTGGCTGGCATTCACAGATGGAGGTTTTGGTGGTGGTGCGAGCGGAGGTGGAAGCTTCATGGGCAATGGTGTTGGATCTGAATTTATCAAACTCGACAGCGCTTTCAGCTGTGCATCATCCTTGCCATCATCGGGGTCATGTGCACTAGGCACAATATCAGAAAGGAAATCAAGGTCGTCTGTTGACAGAGCAATAGACTTGCGCTCAGATCCAGTGCCTTTAGCACGTGAGAAACGGTTCAGAAAGCGCGAAACAGCCGATGGCGCAGGTGCGACCGCTGGAATCATGACATCAGGAGCTGCGGATGAGCTTCCTACTGGAGATGAAGGCATCAAGACAGCTGGAGTGCGAGCGGGAGAAATGTCACATTTTTCTGGTGCCTGGGGCTTCGTGCTCTCAATACTAGAACGCGCAGACATAGGCGGTGGTCGCGCATTTTCCACCTTCGCATCTGCATATGGTATTGATGATGATCCCTTGCGGTTCCAGAGCGAGAGCAATCTTGCACCAGGTTTCTTGGAACGAGTTGAGTCAATGATAGCAGCGCGTTCGTCTTTCTCCAGTATTCGCCACCCCACTGGAGCATCGTCCACAGGAATATCTTTCCTAGCTTTGACTGATCTTTCCCAATCCGTCGACCCTTTGGAACTGAGGAGGAGGGCCATTGGGCTCTTACGTGTCAAAGGCATATGCCTTGTGAGTTTAAGCGCATTATTTACCGCTTTCGCAGTGGCTGTCTGTGAGAACTGTATTGGTGGGGTTAAAACCATGTCTTCAGGGACCAAGTCATTTAATAAAACCGTACTAGAGTAAGAGGCGTGTAAATTGCACCGTAGAGAAATACCAGGCTATGTACATACATGTTCTCAAGTCCATCAAAACCAGTCCTCCAGTTGCCAGCATCCGAGTCGGACTCTGTCCCTGGCCAGAGCTCTGCGGAGACTTCCTGGCACTTCTGAACGAGAGCTGCCATCATTTCTGGAGGCTATATGCTAGTTAATTAGCTTAGTCGACGCACATAAAGACCATTCATACCACTGCACGGTTCAATTTCTCTTTCTCTTGTCGCGCCGATTCCCATTCATCTGGCGGTTCTTCAGTGCCAACAGGCACATCCGGTGCAGATGTATCCACCCATGCGGCACCCCACTCATCACCATCATCTATGGTAAGATTTATTGGGTCTGCCCATGCTTCACCGTCATCCTCGATTTCCTCGTCTTCCTCCTTAACAGGTGCAGCAGCTTCAAAACCACCACATACGTCAGGACTGTCCGAAACTGTGGGAATAGGATCTCCTGTTGGTTGTACTGGGTGAGGCTCCACAGAATCTGGGGGAGCAGGTACTATAACGTTGTCTTCTTCGCTGGCTATGGCTGCGGCGGGTATGGGACGTGTGGCTTCATCTTGGGTCTCTGAATCAACCACTTCTGTTATTCTCTGACGAGAAAAGTTTATCTTTGCGTATGTCGAAGAGCCCCACGCGCCACCGTCGTCGATGGAAGAGGTCCAGAGAGCGTCGCTGGTTTGAGATGATTCTGGCCATAGGGTGTTGTTGCTTGCTGACCATGATGGGAGTCCTATATCTTCCTCTTGATCCTGAGTTTGATTACCAACGGTATAGGTCCAGGACGGTGTCAGAACGGGTTTCTTTTGACTGTGCGATTGATCGTCTGATTGCTCCCAGGTTGTAGCCCAAGGGTTGTCCATAGCAAGTCAAGCCAGTTCAGGCTACCACTGAATAAGAATGTTTCAGCCGTTCGCTCACGACACTGAGCAGACTCTATTTTGTCCGGGAGGCAGCTATACATCTCTAAGAAGAAAGGGAGAACGGGTGGGAAAGTTGTCGCTAGCTCGCGTGGCTTTCGCGTACGTCGCGTAGGGCCATGTGGTTTTCGCTTATGCTCGCGTGCGTTTCGGTTAGCTCGCTTAATTTCTCGCGTGGTTTTTTCAAGTGCCGACTGTTGTCCCATTGTGTGATTGTGTGATTCCGTGATTTGGTCACGTGACTGCATAGCTGCCATGGGTTGTCTGAAGCTGGGGTAAAATCAAATTATTAGGATGGAGCTGAGGCCAGGGAGCCAA
Organism: Suillus spraguei; assembly: GCA_016800925.1. Classification (NCBI taxonomy): domain Eukaryota; kingdom Fungi; phylum Basidiomycota; class Agaricomycetes; order Boletales; family Suillaceae; genus Suillus; species Suillus spraguei. Next base: position 9,469 of record JABCPU010000799.1, on the reverse strand, counting down.
AGGGAGTGTGAAGCCAAAAGTGAAGTAAAAAAGGAGTGCAAAAAAGTGGAAAGCAAAAAAGGAGGGTACCAGGTTGGAAGTTGCCAGCAGGCTGGAAGTGTCCTCCCCCACCCTCAGGAAAAATCTTCTGATAGATTTCTCTTAAATTGATTATATTTTGGCTATCAAAGAACTGAACTTTGTCATGTGAAAAATCATGTTATTTGTTTCAAAAGCTGCTATGATCATTAGGATGGAGAGATGGGGGGACAGAAGAGCATGGGGAGGAAAGAATGAATGCATGGAAGATGGGTGATGGGTGATGGGTGATGGGTGATATGCAGGAGACAGGGAAGACGGGAGATGAGAGATGGGAGACAGGAGACAGGAGAGATGGGAGACAGGGGAGATGGGGGAGATGGGGAGATGGGGAGATGGGAGAGATGGGAGATGGGAGAAATGGGAGACAGGGGAGATGGGGGGGATGGGGAGATGGTGAGACGGGAGGGATGGGAGATGGGAGAGATGAGAGATGGTAGATGGGGGAGATGGGGAAGATGGGAGATGGGAGATGGGAGACAGGAGACAGGAGATGGGAGACAGGAGACAGAGACAGGAGACAGGAGATGGGAGATGGGAGACAGGAGACAGGAGACAGGAGACAGGAGACATGAGACATGAGACAGGAGACAGGAGACAGGAGAGATGGGAGACAGGGGAGATGGGGGAGATGGGGAGATGGGAGATGGGGGAGATGGGGAGATGGGAGATGGGAGATGGGGGAGATGGGGAGATGGGAGATGGGAGATGGGGAGACGGAAGATGGGTGACAGGAGATGGGAGATGGGAGATGGGCGATGGGAGATGGGAGATGGGAGACAGGAGAGAGATGGGAGATGGGAGACGGGAGACGGGAGACACAAGACAGGAGATGGGAGACGGGAGACACAAGACAGGAGACGGGAGATGGGAGACACAAGACAGGAGACAGGAGATGGGAGACACAAGACAGGAGATGAGAGACACAAGACAGGAGATGGAAGACAGGAGACACAAGACAGGAGACAGGAGATGGGAGATACAGGAGATGCAGGAGACGGGAGACACAAGATGGGAGACAGGAGATGGGACATGTGACAACTTAATACTGTTGCCCCCTATTGAAACTTGACACAAAAGATTTAGTCAAGTTAATAGTTTCCAGTAAATAATTTTAAAAAATCAAAATCAAATGCAATGACATGAGGATGAGATGGGCAATAAACTCACAAAGATGGTGATGTGGTACTTTTACTTCTCTCAAAATATTGGTTAAAGTTATAATTTATTTCAAGACCAATTATCATTATTAAAGATAATTATTAGGATGAAGCCAAGGCCAGGAAGGCAAAAAGAGTGCGCAGCACTCTTTTTGCCTTCCTGTGCCTTGGGCAAACAGAATTATTAGGATGAAGCCTTGGCCAGGGAGCAAAAGGAGTGCGAAGCACTCCTTTTGCTTCCTGTGCCGAAGGCACAACGGGTGGTGGACTCGTACCCTGATAATCGGGCTCAAAGTGATGAATCGCATGACATAAGTTGCGGGGGTCGTGGGAATACTTAGGTTCACGTTGTTCTACACTGCCGACATCACGCAAATTGGCCACTGCTAGCGCTCAGCGCTCAGCATTCAGTATCGACTTGCTCGACTCTCGGCCTATTATAATATGATGCGTTTATGCTGACGATATGTCCTTTTGAAGGTCAAGGTCTGTTGGTAGGCGGTGTCGCTGCGGCGAATTTAACTCGGTTCGTAAAGGCTGTACTTGAATTTTTATTTTTCCATGGATTCATGGGAGGCCAATCGACTCTACATCGTGCAACCCCCTACTGGTGAGTGCAACTACTGGTTGACCTTGGCTTCAGGTTCTCAGAACATCATGTATCACAAGTGGTGGTCCCTTATCATAACGAACCGTATGTGCTATAACAGGCACGGCGGATTTACATCACGAAGCCGTGATTGGCGTGATCAACGCGATTCGCTGTCGCACAACAGGGTTTTCATATGGAGTTTTATAGAAACTATCTGTGCTCAGCCGACCATGTACAGTGAGAAATACATAACTAAACTCCAACAGAGTTTACTAAAGGAGATATTTCTATCTCAGCGTTCGCTGTGCGTGCACTGATCTGACTTTGGATCGAAAATATCCCGCGTTTAAATTCGACGACGATATACTTAGCTGTTGCGCTCGCCCAGGAATCCACGGAAAATTTGGATGATTAGTGCGACTGTCATAAATAAGTATGTAGTGAAGGATTGTATAGTGCAGGTCCTCAAGCCTTGTAAGCTCGTCGCTGCCAAGCTTGGAGACGATAACTTTAAGTACTATAGCAATATATGAATATTTTATTTTATTTTAATAAAATCATGTGATACGTACCAAAAATGGCATGGCTTGATCCATGGTAAATTGGCGGTAAGTTAAGTCTTCGAGTTTGCCTGCCCTTGTCTGATCCCCCTTAGCATTCAATATTCGGTGCGGCTGTCTTCACCATGGCCATGGATATTGCCAACGGTGAACGTAGCATATTAGATTGGGATGAAGACCATGTCCATCAATGGCTCTCAAGTCTTGGTTTTCCGCAGTATGAAGCTCAGATCAAAGGTACTACTCGTATCATCTCTGAAGGTTCAAACGTTGAATACGTTCCATACATCAGAGCACAATATATCCGGTGACGTCCTTTGCATGTTAGATGCGGAGCATCTCAAGGCAGTCGGAATAAGCACAGTGGGTCAGAGATTGGCCATCCTTAAAGCCGTCTATCAGGCTAAGCTCGCCCACAATGTGCCCGTCGAGGCTGACCACTACATTCCTCCTTGTGCGCACTTCTGTAACGACAACTCCTTCAAAATATGACTTTTATCTCTAGCCGAAGTACAGGAACACGGCTTAACGGTGGAGAAGCTACACGACCTCGTTAGGGAACAAGGTCTGTCATTAGCCTTTCCATACCATAGTAATGTGCTGAGATCACTTCATGCAACAGCACAAAAAGTTCATTCACTCGAGGAAGACAACAAACGTCTGAACGAAAGATTTCAACTGCTTGTTGAAGAGATCACCCATACTCCACTGAAGCGACAGCCCTCCTTCAAGTGGGCTCAGTATGTCAACCCTGCCAAGTCACCAACCAAACTCGACGTTGAATCTCCCCATCCTTCCCCTCCACAATTGGATCCTGATGTTTCTCACAGTCGCAGCACCCAGCAAAATCAATCCCATAAGCATCCACCGGCACCTGTAGAATCACCTGTGCAACCGTCACCTTCAACATCATCGCGACCAAGCCGGCAAGACAGCACCGACAATCTCAGAGTTTTAAGGTCAGTCTAGAGGACCCGACGTGGAAAGTGCTTCCAGCCGCCCTCAAAAAGTACAAGATCAACAACGATCACTGGCAAAATTATGCCATGTTCATATGTTATGGCTCCCCTGGTAAGCAGAACAGTTTTTACGAACAAAAATATCTTATTTGTTCTGCAGGAAACCGCATCGAACGATGTCTCAGTTATGATGAAAAGCCCCTTCTACTCTTCCAAAAACTCAAGGACGCAAAGAAGGATCCTGTTTTCATGCTCAAGCATATCAAAGACATCCGTTCTCCTATCGCTGTCGCACAGCAAAAACACGCGTTGCGCAAGGCGTCCGTTGCATCGGAGTCATCATCTAGTCAATCAAACAATAAGTCTTCATCAGGGCAGGGCAGGGCAGCCAGCCGACCACCGAGATTGGAAGTTAACGACATCGCACCTCCTACAGCCCTGTTAACAGGCACCACGCCACAGGCTGGATGGCCAGAGGTCATGTCGCCGGTATTGGAGAAGCAAGAGCAGGAGGTTGTAAATAACCGAGACACATGTTCAACTTCAACGACACTCGTTGGCCATACAAGTACCCTGGAAGTCCCAAAAACACGGAGCACGAGCACCACTGACGCGGACACAGCAAGGAGGGAGATGCCTCCACCAATGTCTGGAGTATCATACGCGGTTGCAATATACCCGTATATGGCTGAGCAGGAAGATGAGTTTGACGTGGTTGTGTAGGTCTTTTTTCTACTAAGTAGCGCTGGCTGTACTAAGTCTCGTTTAGTGGTGATACATTCGTCATTTTATCGCGCGCACGAGGATGGTGGGTAGTGCAACGGGACCCCACAGGTTCTGGTGTGGTCGACACCGACACTTCAAAGCAGGGCTGGGTCCCTGCAGGTTGCCTGCTTGAGACAAATGTACCAGTTGCATCCGCTATTGCAGAAGCTACCGCACTTTCCAAGACAGCGGGATCCTCTGAATTGCCATTAGCGGCTGATTCCAAGACGCCCATACTTCCCTTAAGCATCATATCGACGAGTTTCCCAGGAATAGCCCTTATGGACTACAAGAAAAAAGGCGAAGAGGAGTTGGATCTAGTGAAGGATGATGCGCTAAGGGTGTTCAAGAAATACAATCACTGGTCATATGTAAGTCATAGTTTACCATCCATGATATGCAACTCACTTGCTACGCAGGCTGTCAAAGAAGATGGTGGTGATCGAGGATGGGTACCTGTGAGTTTACGTTTTTTTTTCATTTTCATGGAGTATCAATGACCATCTTTACCAATTATTAGTCATGGTTCATTGGCAAAGTGCCTACCCCTGGCACGGCGCCACCGACGTCGAGTGCAAGCTCTGCCCCCGCACTCAGCAGTGGACCCTCCGTATCCCTTGATGCTGAGGGTGTGAACCAAAATCAAGTTTCACCGATGTCCTCCGCCTTCCCTGTGCAACATAGAAGCGGTGTTATATGATGTCTCCACCACAAACTGACAATGACTTCTCTCATGTACATTACTCCATCCTTCACTACTTATTTTCTCATTCTTGGTTCCTTACTGGGGTGCTTTGTGGTTGATCTGATCGTGATGCTTTCTCTCGCGACGTTCTTCATCATTCCTTAATACCTACACATACTTACATATAACGCATGGTCATACTTTGACTCCTTATCTGCCAGTGACGCAATCATATTTAGCAATCGATTGAGTGGAACTCGCGCAAACATGTAAGGAATGTGTGTGGTGTCATCGATCTGCCGTAGACACCCGGATCATGAGGAACGATTTGACAATTAGGCCCGCAGTCTTACCTGTCATGTAAAATATGATGTTGTCACAAGTCGAGAAATTGGAACGTTTTGTTCGCGTTGTTCTTGCACTGGAACTTACTTTTGGCTGGAAGGAACCGGACGATTGAACTGCCCCCAACAGTGCATGCTATTTTAGGTAACGCATAAAACCCGGCCTCCACCACAAATGTAGTATTGTGTTAGGCTCGAACTCTACGTCATACATAGAAGTGTCCCCTTCGGGGTGACATACGAAAAATTGGAACGATACAGAGAAGATTAGCATGGCCCCTGCACAAGGATGACACGCTTTCCCGGAGTGGTAGACCTACGGGTCTCAATATTTATTTTACATTTTCTTAAGCGCAATTCAGCCGATTACGGGTTCTATACATACTACACTTCTCAAATATGACATATCTGACATTTGAATTTACCAATATGTTTACCCACAAAGTGAGGTGCGAACTGTTATTCCAGGATTCAATATTCAGATCTCAGAGTCCATCCATCTTCACTCCGTCAAAAGATGGAACTTTCGTATGGTGGACGATAGGTTACGGTTCCAACTTATTTTGAAGTCCGACCAGTGTTTGTTCCGAACTTTATTGGTATGCATGGTCCTGTCACATGAATCACAAATTAGTTCTACGCCAGTCTGCGGCGACTCTGCGCGCCGTGCTCACTGAGGTAGATCCGCAGCTGCTGGCGAGCATTACTATTACTATCACAACATTAGTGGCGAATGAATCTATCCTCCCTGAGCTCCCTGAGCAGCCCTTACCCTCCAGGATATGCGGCTCACTCAGGCTGCGCAGTGCTTCATTCCCGCTATGACAGTAGTTGGTGTTGTGTTTCTCACTGCTTATGTTGATCTTAATCGTCGACTGTGCCTTTAGTTGTGATCAAGTCATTGGACCCTTCACTGATATTCCTACTGTTATTTATGTTAACGATGAGTCGAGATTTCTCCGTGCTACCGTCTTTTCTGCATGACTGCATTGTGCTGCGTTTTGTTTCCAATCATAATGGGGTCACCGTGGAGTTGACATCTGGTCCTGCGCGCATTCCTACTATCGACAGTTGGTATAATTCTTAACAGACATTTCGACCGGTCTATCTAGCCTGAAGTATATTCTCGCTGTCTTTTCTCCTTCTGCCGCATCCCATATGGCTTTGAGACAGCATGACAATCATGTATGATCTCATTACGACGATCAATATTATCACGACGGTTTGCAAACTCTGTCCGTATTTGTACTGACCCTTGTTTTCCCCGTTGTGTGCAGAAGAGAGCAGAGATTCGTACGAAGACTGCTGCTCTATGGAAAGCCAGACCACCGTGCTCTACTTCCAAGGCTTCCACTTCTCAGAACCTTCCTAGTAAGGTAAGTGTTTGCATTGGTTTCCGAACACCCTGTGCTAATGTGTCATGTAGATTTATTCCCGCTACTATAAGAAAGTAGGTGTTATGGGACATCATTCAAATCGATTGTCTTTCTGCGCCTGTTGCTCTTGTCCTTGAATGGTATTCTTCTCTCGTCTTCTTCAATCGCACGTTCGCTCAGCCATTTGGGCCCAAGTTCGCGTTTCGCTGAAATCCCCATGGCCTCAGTAATTTATTGCCGTGTTCTCACTACCGATGTCGAGTTCGAGGTCGCGTGAAGTCTCGATGTTATGTTTGGGATGAACTGCATTGTTGCGTGACCACCGGTTTGTGGGAAGATGAGACTCCCGTCTCCAATCCTCCATGTCTGGCCTTCAAGGTGGTAACAGTGTTTCACTGTCCTCGTTTTCTAGTATCTGCTCATTTCCTTCTGTGTTTCCAGAAACTCCGTGTACTGTAGAGTTACGATCATAACTTCGCATCCTTTCGGGTGTGACCATGTCACCCTTAGCTTCGTAGCTCTTGTGACATGTGACCTATCTAAGTTAGCTTCGTCCTCAACTGATTCTATCCTATATTTTGTGAGCTTCGACAACTTTTTGACAAGCAAGTCATGGAGGCTCATTATATGCGATAGGCTGCAGAGAACTGTGTTGAAAAGAGAAACAGCAATTTTATGTTTTTTCTTTCTATTTTACCATATGTCACAAAATAGCTTCGTGACCCCAAATTTGGTGTGACTGTCACTTCAAATAGCTTCGATTCGCCAGGGGGTGGGACGTGTGACGAAGTTGTGGTCGTAACTCTACAGTATACTTAGTGGTAATGTCAATCACATTGAACTTGCTGCTAATGATGGTGAATTAGAATTATCTTAGTCTTCGTCCCTCGCCGGGGCAATTCTATTGTCTCGTAGACGTTCAGACTCGAACTTTACTGTCCATGTCATCTTTTCGGGCAGTGTCAATCAGGTGCCCCATACGTTTTCAAGTTAGGATGAGTCGTTAAGTGGGAGTTTAAGACTTTAGCCTGGCTAGTGTGGTTACCACAACAGAATCAAAATCTGTTTCTCTTGGACTACGCAGGTTCGAAACCTGCTGAACTATAGTTTTTTTCTATCAGAACGCACTTTGACATTCATTCATGGACGGTTTCTTCAGAAGTTCACCGCAACTGGTTTTAGTCAGGTGGTTGCCACTCAAAATCTGTTTCTCTTGGACTGTGCAGGTTTGAAACCTGCTGACGACAAGGTTTTTTTCTATTGAAACACACCTTGATATTCACTCATGGTTGGCTTCTTTAGAAGTTCATCATAACTGGTCTTAGCTAGGCGGTTGCATCAACAGAATCAAAATCTGTTTATCTCGAATTGTGCGGGTTCAAAACCTGCCGATGACGAGGTTTTTTCTATCAGAACACACTTTGATGTTCACTCGTGGACAGTTTCATTGAAAGTTCACTGTAGCTGATGTTAACCTGGTGGTTGCCACCACAGAATCAAATCTGTTTCTCTTGGACTGTGCAGTTTCGAAACCTGCCGACGACAAGGTTTTTTCTATCGGAACACACCTTGATATTCACCCGTGATGGTTTCTTTGGCAGTTCATTGTAACTAGTCTTAGCCTGATGGTTACCACAACAGAATCAAAATCTGTTTCTCTTTCCTGTGTAGGTTCAAAACCTGCTGATGACAGCATTTTTTTTATCGGAACACACCTTGACATCCACTCATGGATGGTTTCCTTAGAGGTCCATCTTAACTGGTCTTAGCCCCTGTGCAAATTGTTGATGCAACATTGATATTTACTCCTGGTGAATCGTGCCTTCAGACACGTTCGAAACACCTAATTATTTGTGCTCGTAAACCCCTCCTCTGAGTCCTCTCACTGACTTGATTGCAGTAGATCCCGTAGCCCGGCGAAGCTTCCTTGGCGTTACACTGCCTTGGATACTATGAACTGACTCGCAAACTTCAAACTCAGCCTCCGTTGGTTGTTTCTTCGTATATTCCGGAGCAGCTTCAAGGGGTTCGTACATTGATAGGTTCTGGTCAAATCGCAGGCCTGCAGGCTCTGAGCTTCACAATTCTTTGTCTGTGGGAAAGTGTATTGGTTAATAACGTGCTCACGCTGCTTCCCTTTGCCAACGTAACTGAACTGACAGCGAGATTGTATACCGTGTGACCCGCGTCTAAGATACTTAGGTCTTATGCACGAACCTTTGAAGCCGTGCCGGGATTCATTACTATGCAGCTCAAGACACAGGGTCGGGGATTGGCGTGAGTCTGACGCTCAGTACACCCAAATTCTCAGTAGCGTTGAAAAATAAGAATAGTACTCCGCTCACGAATGTCACGCTTAAGCATTCTCTGACTGTCGTGATTACATCGTCGATAACAACAGCAACTCTGCTCTAATCATGTTATAAAAATATGGAGGAGGTGAGGACTAGTATAAAGGGTTCCTGGAAAAAAAGAAGACTTTTTTTGGCTGGGGTTTACACTTCCCTTGATTGTTTTACATGAAAGCATGTGACTTGGGGGAATAATTTTAATGCCGAGGGCATTCATCGTGTTTTCTTTTTAAAACAAAAAATACAGTACTATAGATCGATAATAAAAGGTCTCATTTCCAAGAGTTGGAGGTTTAGAATGTGTTGTGTTTTGTGCTATGAGGTGTTTTGCAACTCTCTACCATTTTGCAACTCTGGCCCAACGATAGTAGTAACCGTACTTGTGACTTTTTGTGACATAAAATTATATTCAACTTGAGGTCTACCAACAAATAGTTCAAGACTAGAACAAGATCGGACTTCAAAATACGTCGCGGCAAATCGGCAAATCGAACGCAGCCTTGAAAAGCGAAGCAGTAACTTGATGGTACTTATATCATGAATCGATTTGAGAGTCCGGCTGCACTCGAGGAATTTGTAAAGATCGTTGGTTTGATAAG